>CM065429.1:10462500-10505000 GCA_033030585.1 Hippophae rhamnoides | reverse complement strand
TTCCTTCATAGCTTCTGGTTTCTTCCCTGAGAGAGGTTGATATAGATTTCTTTGATACAGATAATCCTCTATCTGCATTTTCCAAAACCAAAAATCTGTGCCATCAAATTTCTCGAGTTTCACCCTTCCTTCATCTATGGCCATTGCTCCCATTAAAATCTGACTTCCTCTGGATCGTTTCTGACTATTTCTGTAAATCACCGTGTATTAGAACACCTCCATCAACGAACAAATATTGTTAACAAAATTTCACTATTCACGTAAATAGTAACCTTGTAGAAAATTGACAGAAATAACCACCAATAGCTCTGATACCAGTTGTTGGGAAATAACACTAATTCCCGATAAGCTAGATTTATGAGAAAGCTAGAATAGAAAAATAACACACAAAATTTGATAACGGAGTTCGGTCAATCTTACTTACGTCTCCGGACCTGCTGTAGATCTTTTTACTGAAAGGGGAGAAATTACACAAGGTGTTTACAACACTCACAACTCACAACCCAATTACACCCAAGAAAATTACTCTCAATTTTCTCTCACAAAAGCTTTTCTCTCAATTGGAATGAACACTTTGGATGATTAATTCATTACAATTACACATCTATTTATAGGAAAATTCACTCCTAGAATTACTCCTTAAATTAATGGTTCCTTAAATTGCTCCTTGAATTAAGCTCCTTGTTTTGCTCCTTGAATTAAGCTCCTTGTTTTGCTCCATGAATTGCTCCATGTTTTGCTCTTTAATTTGCTCCTTAAATTAAGGAGCTTTATAACACCTGCTTCGCTGTCAATTCCTTCGGCCGATCAGAGGTGGGTCAGAACCAAAGATATAGGATCAAATGCACGAAAGAGAGATTGAAGTACAAGATTGGGATGATGGGTTTGAAGCAAAGTGCCTTTAGACTCTGCCATTTTTAATGAGTTAAGAGGTTCGGCTCTATTTCTTGCTTTTGTTTTCTCTCTGTTGCTGATGCTAATTCAGTAAAGGCTTCGTAGTTTGTTGTTAAAATATTCCACATACTTTTACGAATAAAATAGATATTTGATTGAAAAAAAACTATTACGTATAGAAGCTGATTTATTTCTTAAATTTCTTAAATTCAAGTAAGTGTTGTTATATCTCTTGTTCCGAAACTTGATATATATTAGCTTTCATTTGTAAATTTTTGGAAATTGAGTGTAAAAACTTAGAATTAATGGTTGTTATTAAAAATGAGGGTATTATAACCCAAATCGAAGAAACAAATAGAGTTTTAAATCAAGCAAATAATTTATAATCTTAATAGAGATCTCTATTTTCTATAAAGTTTAAATTATCTTGAAATGATGCTTGTAATAACAACTCTGATTGGAGGTAATTATCTCACTTGAAGCAGATATATGAAAATTGTTCTTAGAGTCAAGCTGAAGTTGAGTTTCGTTGATAATATGCTTCTTATGCATAATAAAGAAAATACATAGTATGAACTCTGGATAAGAGCTAACTATATAGTAACTTCTTGGATACTTAATTCCATATCTAAGGATCTTGTTGATATTTTTCTTTATACAACTTCAGCCAAAAAGTTGTGGAATGAGATAGTTGAAAGATATGGTGAGAGCAATGGGCCCTTGCTTTATTAGATTCAAAGAGACATTGCTTCAATATCTCAAGGTAATGATTATATTACAAAATATTATAGCAAACTGAAGCGCTCATGGGATGAATTTTCTTGTCTTATGTCTTTACCTCTTTGTACATGTGGATAACTGTATTTTATATAGTTATTTTCATCAATTTTAGTAATGATAATTGCTATGTTCTTTTAGTATTTAGTTAATTTTTGTTAAATAAATTAATATTTTCCTATTATGTGCTAAAAATATATTTTTAATAAAATTAAATAATTTGTATCGAAAATGTACTTAATTTCATATTTCTATCCACAAATATAATTTCAGATATTATAGTTCTTAACTACAATTTATAAAAATCAAAAATATAATTTAAATTAAATTTGGGCTTAATTATAATTATTAAAAGTTTAAAAATTTAATTTAAAATTAGCAAAGGGCTTAACTGTAATTTAAGAAAGTTCAAAATGTAATTTGGATTAAATTTGTGGGTCAAAATACAATTAATGGAAGTTTAATTTTCGCGCAGGAGAGATGAAGTCCACGCGCAAGATCACAATCGCCCAACATGGACCGTCCGATCAAAGACGCAACGGCTCAGATTCGCGCGTGCTCATCAAACCCGACCAAAGCGAATGGGTGCAGGCTCTGCGCTTTCACGCGGCTCGGCGTCCGAGTGGGGCCCACCTGCCGCGCAGGCCGGCGTGCAGGGTGGGACCCACGTGTCTGACGCGTCGTAGCCGCTGTCCCCCACCTTTGCGCCCGCCTTTTCCAGTGCGGTTGTTTCACGTGCGCCCGGTTATTCCACGAACAATAATATGCCACGTGTCCCATGTAAGATTTCTTCAAATGTTATGCCGAAACGTGGCATGTTACAATGAGCGCGACCGTACTGAATCAACCCCCGTTTCCATCCGTTGCTGCATTTTTTTCGGCGCCCCAATCCCGTGCTTCTGTTCTACGTGCGCCCGTTCCTTTCAACGAATGAGATGCTGCCACGTGTCCCACTAATTGTTTCCGCGAATCATAACGCGACATGTGGCAGCATAAAAAAATAGAAACGCACAGCATCTCCACTCACTTTTTCGATTCCATTTTCGATACAATTTTGTCCCCCACGCGGTGTAATTTAATATTCGTCCCACACTTCATTGTTCCCCGCGTGTGTTAAATTTAAATATTTTTGATGTATTTTTTAGCTATAAATAGGTGATATTATGATAGAGTTGAAAATAGTTTTTTTTGGTTTAGAATTTCTGTGGTGTTTGGGGCTGGACGGTGGAACACGCAGAAGCCATTTTTGGCTTCTGTTGTGTTGTACATGTGCCAAATATTTACGATTCGAAATGTTTTAATTTTCTTTCTTGTTTTTCTAATTTTTCTGCATCTATTGTAATTTTTATTTTAATTTAATGAAGTAATTTAATTTTTCTAGGGTTGCATTTGATTCAAATATATGAAGCTTTGATTTTAATTATTTTTGATAGATTTATAAGACGTTCGATTTGTTCGTTCTATTTTGTGCTTAATGCTTTTTGGTTATTTACGAATTTTATCAAAACGATTTGTGGCATAAAAATAAGCTTGAGAAAGGAATTTTTGTGTATATTGCTCGTAAATAGAATGACATGTATGATGAAGGATAGGAATATACCCTAATTGTATGTGTGGCCATTTGAGAACTTAGAACTTAATGAATCTTATTAAATTTAATTCTCATAGAGATATAGTGAATTAATTTAACGAGGTGTGTTTATACGGAGCTCGGAAGAGATGTATGAATAAAAAAGAAGTTTTCGGTTGACAAATTAAATGTACTAAAAAATATAAATCAAAAGAAAATAACATGATTTGAGTGGATTAGTTTGGCGAAAAATTGCAATCCTAGAGTTCTCTTATTTTTTTTGTTACCTTGTTCCATATCAACAATTATTTTGGATAAAATCAGAGAGATACAATTTTAGTACTCAACAAACTATAGTAACAAATCCTCGTGGGAACGATACTCTACTTACAAATCTTTATTACTTGTGACCGTGTATACTTGCACGATTTTCTGTGTGTTGCAAAACACACAACACTGATGCAATTCCTTATGGGATTAAATGAATGCTACGACCCTATTAGAAATCAAATTCTGGTCATAGATCCATTACCAATTATGAATCGTGCTTATCAACGGCAAGATGACTATGGATATTTTGGCATATCATAGAAAAAATTTCTTTTCATACATTATTTTGTTCATTATGTGTAAAATAATAAGAAATATCATAGAAAATTTTCTCTTCATACATTATTTTGTTCATAACACGCTAAGTAGTAATAAATTGATTAAAGTTTAAATAAATATTTTAGTATAAAAAATAATTCCAGATTTATGAACATATGCTATTAAATGCATAGGTATAATCTTATGTATTATAGTTATGATAGATATATATACTTGAAGTATAACTATCTGAAATTTTAACGTTTTTTCGGCTTTACTTGATAGACTTAATAACAAGCTTAAAAACAAGTTTATATGCAAATGTTTTGTCAACGATAATCAACACTTATAATCCTTATATTATTCAATCGTATGTTTCATATCCCAAATAAACCATTAAAAATATTTATAATTGAAGATCTAAGATGAAAATTAAAGTAATTTGATTTGAAAAAAAATATTTTCATAAAAAATAATGATAGTTTATTCTTACATTTTATCTGACATTGGTAATATATCAACAAATTATCAATTTTTAAAATAAATATAATAATTATAATTTAAAAGTTGCATACAAAAATTTATTTAATTTGTACGAAATTAAAAATGATAAATTGTTGAATATGATAAAATAATTTCTAAAAAACAAAATCACTCGTAAGAATAAAAATAATAGAATAGAAAAACTACAGTATTAAGTTCCTCTCTAATCCCTTTTTAACTTTAAGCTAGATTACATATCATAGTCACAAATTCTATGGAGAAAGGAATTGAGAAGAAAATAAGAGAACTCTTGAATTATATTTTTCATCATCTTTAGGTGTTGAACTATGGAGAGAGATAAGAGAGATAAGAGAGTACGCTTAATAGTTTATTAGCTACACGAACGCTAGTTGTCTTTCTTTTTTGAGTTCTATAAATCAGATGAAAATTCCAGTCTAATTTCGAGCCAAAAACAGGAACGATGTCAAAAGTATTTGCTGTCTCTGCTCGCTTGGATGGTGGTTCTCAAAGCAGCCCAGCCAATCCACAAATTAATCTTCCAGTTCTTCGCTTCACCCTTGCTGTGTAGGTCTGACCTCTATACGTGTCTATGTGTATATAGTCTCTACCATTTATGTTATGTTTGTATTCTGTAAATTACAAACACATGACGGTTGCAATTATGTGGACGATGGGATATTGGGATTATTGGGTTATCTGTGCTGGACGAGTCATATTTACCCAGATGGATAGTTTATGTTATGATTTTGGTTCGCTTTTGCTTTTGAATCATTTCATGGTTTCCGATTTAGTTACTTCAGCGCAATTCAAGTGAGTCGCTATGCTCTTTATTTTTTATTTTTTAAAATAAACTAACATAACTTAATCTCATTAATTTTATTCTACTATGGACACTCAATTGCTTTTTTTTATTCCTTTCCATATAGTAAATATGCATTTGATGCATTTGTGTCTTGAGTCTTAGTTGATTTCTACTATGGACACTCAATTGCTTTTTTTTATTCCTTTCCATATAGTAAATATGCATTTGATGCATTTGTGTCTTGGAGTCTTAGTTGATGTCAATTCAAGGTGAACTTTGCATACGTAGGTATTGGATATTAGCTCTTAATTCAAGGAATAAAACAAGTACTTTAATTTAAGGAGCAAAATAAGGAGCTTAATTCAATGAGTAAAACAAGGAATCCTTAATTCAAAGAGTAATTGAAGGAGTAAAATTTTCTTATAAATATCTATACAATTGTAATGAAAACATGAAGAAAATAATAAGAGCTCTTTTGTGTAGAGTTATTTCTTGTTTTTTCTACATGGTATCAGAGAATGAAAATTAACTTGATTCTGCTTTATTATTATCTTAGCATCTTCAATCTTTGAAATGACGGAAGACAAGCCGCTAGGATCAGAAGCTGAAAGTTCATCGGTGCTTTCCTTCATGAATATACATAAGGTGGATGTCAACCCAAATCAAATATTAAGCTCAGTCTTGTTGAATGAGTTTAATTACTTGCCTTGGTCAAGAGCAGTGTCTCTGGCTCTAGGTGGAAGGTCTAAGTTGGGGTTCATAAATGGAAGCATCGAAGTACCTGATGTTTCCTCACCAACCTATGAATCCTGGCTTAGTAAGGATCAGCTGGTTATGTCATGGCTCCTAAATTCCATGGAACGTAAATTAGCTGAAATATTCAGTTACTCTGAATCTGCATACCAACTATGGGAGACGGTCAAGGAAATGTATGGCAGTCAAAACAATGTTGTACGAATTTTTCAATTAAAGAAGGACATCTCAAATATGCAACAAGATGGTAAGCCTTTTGTACAACTCTTAGGAAGCATGAAAAGCATGTGGAATGAGTTAGAAATATATCGTCCTCATACAACCGATGTAGCTTTGCTACGAAAAAGAGCGGAAGAAGATAAGATATTTCAACTTCTGTCCAGTCTCGATTCAATATATGAAGATATACGATGCCACATACTCATGAATACTGAACTTCTTTCCTTCACCAATGTATGTGCGACAATTCAACGTGAAGAAGTAAGGAGGAAAGTCATGAACAAGGATACAATGGTTAGTGCACCTGAGGCAAGAGCCTATCTAACCAACGAGAGAAAGTACAAAGGGAAGCATCCAAACTTGAAGTGTCAACACTGCAACTATACGGGCCATATTAAGGACACATGTTGGATTCTACATCCAGAATTAAAACCTGATTTTATAAAGGATAAGGGTTTACATAAAGTGAATCGCATCGCACATCGTGCAAATCGTATACGCCTCTACCTCTAATGGGTCGATCCATTCAAAAACTTCACAAATAATCCAAATTTGAACTTATGAATGAGTTTATGTTGTATCTTCAAAACAAGACAGGAGGAGTTAGAATTGACTGTGTGGATAGCATAGAAGAAGGAAACTTGACAGCATTGCTAGGAAAGTTTGCAGGTTTCTTGGCAAATACAAAACTCATACCACAAGAGGACATGCAAGGTATCATAAAAGCCTTTAAAACTGCTCTTAAAATAAATATGTTGCATGATTTTTGGGTTGTAGATTCAGGTGCCACAGATCATATGACAAACCATGTGTCAAAGTCTCATAAGTTTGAAAAATTAGCAAATCCTTCTCAAGTTTCAATTGCAAATGGTGAGAATGTAAAGATTTTAGGAAAGGAAAAAATAAAATTAATGTCAGATGAAATCGAGTCGGTGGTTTTATATGTACCTTCCTTTCCCTTCCAACTTCTGTCTGTAGGAAAAATCACAAATACCTTGAATTGCTTAGCCATTTTTTCTCCTCACAATGTCATTTTTCAGGATTGTGCCACAAAAAAGACGATTGGTGAAGGGTTTTACTTAGATGGTCTCTATTACATATCCAAGAGCAATCCCAGAGGGTTTCAAGCCAAGTTTAACCCTATCCAAGATAATCAATTGTGGCATCAACGTTTAGCTTACCCTTCTCTACCAATTTTGTCAACTTTATTTCCAAACTTAGGAAATGATGCAATTGCATGTGAAACTTGCCACTTGTATAAAACCACTAGATTTCCTTTTAATTCTTCCTTGTCTAGGGCTAGTAAATGTTTTGAACTAGTTCATTCAGATGTATGGGGACCAACTAATGAATCTTTTGATGGTTATAAGTATTTTGTGATTTTTGTTGATGATTTTTCTCGAGTCACATGGTTATATCTTTTAAAGTCTAAGAATGAAGTTATGGAAGTATTTAAGGACTTTCATAACCTTGTTAAAAATCATTTCTCCTCTAAAATTCAAACCTTAAGGTCTGACAATGGCACCGAATACATGTCCCATATCATGAAACAATATTTGAGCATTCATGGCATTATGCATCAAACAAGTTGTGTTGGCACACCTCAACAAAATGGTGTAGCTGAACGCAAAAACCGGGACTTACTTGAAAAAACTAGAGCATTAATGCTACAAATGAATGTACCAAAGAGATTCTGGTCCCAAGGGATTATGACAATTGCTTACATCATTAATAGATTACCCAGCCGAGTCTTGGATTTCAAGTCTCCCCTAGAGGTCATGAAAGGAAGGAAAATTAATCTCTCACACCTTAGAGTCTTTGGCTGTATCTGTTTTGTACATATTCAATCTCATCATCGAGATAAATTGGATCCTAGAGCTGTTAAATGTATTTTTCTTGGTTATTCATCTACACAAAAGGGATATAAGTGTTATGATCCCCAACTTAGGAGATTAATTGTGTCTAAAGATGTTCGATTTTATGAAACTAACCCTTTTTTCAACAAGTCACATGAAATCACAAGTCAAAGGGATGACATCTTGGATGTGTTTCCATTACCAAGAATCGAACTTGAGGCTCTACAACAACAAGATCCCAGCCATGTCAACATTGATACATCTCTCACTGAAAGTAACAATGAAGGGTCTCTTCTTAATGGTACACTGCATGAAGATGGTGATAATCAAGATGATCCTCACAATATGGTACAAGATGTGAACGGGTGTGAGATAACTCCTCCTGCTCCACGACGTAATCCAATGCGTGTTAGGCAACCTCCCACAAGACTTCAAGACTTTGTCACCTACAAACCCAAACATCCTATCTCAAATTATGTGTCATATAAGAGAGTGACACCAACCCATGCCGCATTCCTCAGTACTATATCGAGTTACAGTGAGCCTCAAAACTTTCATGAGGCCAATAGCCAAGAGGTGTGGAAAGAAGCCATGCAAGAAGAACTTAAAGCCCTAGATCAAAACAACACATGGAGCATCACCAAACTTCCAAAAGGCAAGAAAGTCGTAGGTTGCAAATGGATTTATAAGCTAAAATTCAAGTCAGATGGATCAATTGAGAGGTATAAAGCAAGATTGGTGGCTCGGGGATTCACTCAAACATTCGAGGTGGATTACAAAGAAACATTTGCACCTGTTGAAAAAATGAACACAGTAAGAGTGCTACTGTCTGTGGCTGTAAACAAGGGGTGGTCCATGTACCAAATGGATGTGAAGAATGCATTCTTGCATGGTGATCTCAAAGAAGAAGTCTATATGAAATTGCCACCCGGGCATCCTCAAAGCAATGAACTGGATTTAGTGTGAAAATTGCACAAATCCATTTATGGTTTGAAACAATCCCCACGAGCTTGGTATGCCAAGCTAAGCTCAGTTCTCACTAGTGTTGGTTTCAAAAGCAGCAATGTTGATTCTTCACTATTTGTTCGCACAAGAACTATGGGAAAATTGGTTGTGCTGATTTATGTAGATGATCTGATAATTACAGGTGATAATGCTGATGAGATTTTCAACCTCAAACAATCCCTCAGACAAAGGTTTGCAATTAAAGACCTTGGGATATTTAAGTACTTTCTTGGTATAGAAATGGCAACCTCGCACAAGGGACTCTTTCTTAACCAAAGGAAATATGTCCAGGATTTGCTCAAGGAAGCTAACGTGAGTGATGCTAAATCAGCCATTACCCCTCTTGACAGCAAGCTCAAACCTAGCTTGAAGGGCATGCCACTCATGGATATAAGTTATTACCAGCGACTGGTTGGTAAGTTGATCTACCTAACAATCACCAGACCTGACATCACATATTCTGTAAGTATTGTGAGCCAATTCATGCACTCCCCGACACTTGAGCATTTGACCCTTGTTAAAAGAATCTTATGCTATTTAAAAGGATCAGTGGGTCGTGGTATCATCATGAAGAAGAATGACAACACACAAATCATAGGGTATTGTGATGCTGATTGGGTAGGGAATGCAATCGATCGCAAGTCCACCACTGGCTAGTGTACATTTGTCGGTGGAAACTTGGTCACATGGAAGAGTAAGAAGCAAACTGTCATCGCTAGATCAAGTGCTGAAGCTGAGTATCGTGCAATGGCTTCAACTGCGTGTGAGTTGATATGGCTTAAAGGTCTTCTATGTGATTTAGGTGTTCCTACAACTCTTCATATGTCCTTATTTCTTGACAATCAGGCAGCCATGCATATAGCATCAAACCCAGTGTTTCATGAGAGAATGAAACACATTGAAGGTGATTGTCATTACATTCGTGAACAAGTTCAATCACAAGTGATTTAGACACATTATACAAGAAGCTTCGACCAACTGGCTGAAATCTTCACCAAGCCCTTGGCTTCTCATCAGTTTCAACGACTTTTGTCCAAGCTTGGATCATAAACCTTTTGGATCCAACTTGAGGGGGAGTATTGGATATTAGCTCTTAATTCAAGGAATAAAACAAGGACCTTAATTCAAGGAGTAATTGTATTGAAAACATGAAGAAAATAATAAGAGCTCTTTTGTGTAGAGTTATTTCTTGTTTTTTCAACAGTGGGCTACTGGAACATTGGGTCTGTTGTGTCAAAATCCAATGTCCTTGATTGGCATAGGGGGCAAATTGAAAGAATTGATCTCGTTGATGCTAAGGAGGCCTTGTATTGCCCTCAGATTTTAGGTAAGCTAATTCATGCTTAATTAGACTCGTAAAATGGAGAAAACTTAACTGCGTGAAGTATGTATGCTCTTATAGTTGTGTATGATATTAAAAGAGTCGTGTTAGTAAACGTCGAGTAAAATTTAGAATATACAACTCTAAATTTTATATCTTAAAGAATAAATTCACTTAAAATTTAAGACAACAAAAAAAACTTTATTAAACTGAAAATATTACAAAGAAAGCTCTCAATTCTAACAAACACTCAACACACATAATACTACACATTATAAGACTTGTAGTCTTAGTTTCTTCTTCACTTCCCAATTATATACAAGGCTTCAGGACTTGGCATTTATAACAAACTAGATGAGATACACACCACTTATTTATTTAAACTAATTAGTTCCTTACCACACAAATAATAAAAAAGTCAAATTATTTTGTACCACACAAAGTGCTTTGCAACAAACTTGTAACTGCTACAAAATTTCACACATATTGAGAAGTGTCTACGGTTTTCAACACATTTCATAAGCCTTGAGATAAGACTTGGGCTTGAACATTTGGGTTTGGACCTTGGTGAGTTGTATTGGACTTATGCATGATGATTTGGGCAGACATTGATTCTTAACATTCCCTTTCAATGTCAGCTTTCATTCTCTGTATTATGTCGAGCTGTCGACGAAACATTTTGAGCTTTCCAATACTTAGATTTTTTGTGAACAAATATGCAACTTGATCTGTTTCATCTCAGTTTCTTCTTGCAACACATTTTCTCTAATAAAATGATAGTATACTTTAACATGCTTAGTTCTTGCATGAAAGATCAGATTCTCTGTCAAATGAATTGTCGATTGATTGTCACAGTACAATGACATTGCATAATCTATCGGTTGATGTAGATTATTCATTAACTGTATCAACCATGTACACTCTTGAGCTACCATTTTCGTTGCTCGATACTCAACTTCAGTGGTTGATAATGATACCGTTGGCTGTGTCTTGCTACACCAAGAAATTGTTCCAAAGCCCATCTTACACACATACCCAGTTGTTGATCTCTTGGTGTCATAATCTCCTGTATAGTCAACATCGTAGTAACCAACTAACTTGCAGTCTCCACCTTTTTTGTACAAAAGACCATAGTCAATTGTACTCTTCCCATATCTTAATATTCATCGAACTGCTTCCAAATAAGGCTTCTTTGGATTTTGCATGTACTGACTCATCACACTAATTGCATAAGAAATGTCAGGTCGAGTCAAGGTTAAGTAGATCAGACTGCCTACCAATTGTCGATACATTGTTGCATCTTCTAAATATTTTCCTTCACGTGTACACATTTTGGAATTTGGTTCCATCGGCATCAAAATCGTCTTGCATTCGAGCATTTCGAACCTTTTCAACAAATCTTTGGAATAGTTTTACTGACAAAGAAATATTTCTTCTTATGTGTGATCAACCTCTAAACCAAGGAAGTGCTTGAGTTGGTCAAGTTCCTTCATTTGGAAACGGACTGACAAATTCTCTTTCGTCCGAAGAATTTATGCCTCATCATCACCAGTTATGATTAAGTCATCCACATACACTAGCATAATAACTAGCTTTCCTTCATTGGCTTTGACAAACAAGTTGGAATCTGCAAGTGTTATTGAATAACCACTTTGTGTTAGAAATTTAGGAGTCTTACTATACCATACCCTGGGTGCTTATTTCAATCCTTAGAGTACTTTCCACAGCTTATACACATATTCAGGATGATCTTGGCTTTGAAAACCCATTGGTTGGATCATGTAGATCTCACGTTCCAGCTCTCCATAAAGAAAAGCATTCTTCATATCCATCTGCCACAACTTCCAGTCTTTGTTGGCTGTAAGTGCAAGTAGGACTCGAGCAATTGTAAGTTTCACCACTGGACTAAACTTTTCATCATAGTCTAGTCCATACTGTTGAGAGAAACCAGGAGCTACCAATCATGCCTTGTACCTCTCGATTGACCCATCTGAATGGTGCTTTATCTTGTAAACCCACTTGCAGGATATGAGTTTCACATCTTTTGGCTTTGGCACGAGGTCCTAAGTCTGATTTTGTTGAAGTGGATCGATCTCTTCTTTCATAGTTGTCATCCATTGATAACTCTACGATGTTTCTTCGAACGTATCAGGCTCTGTTACTTCTTCAATTATGGCTACATTGACTATTTAGGATTTGGCCTTTGTGTTTTTGTTGACCTTCGGAGTTGAGATTGTGGATTTGATTCTTCTGTTTTACTAGGCCTACCTTCTTCATTTGGTTGTCACTACACGCTAGTTTTCTAAGGATTTTGAGCCACTCTTTGTTCGACATTATTGCCATTTGGTTCTCCAGATTCATCTGAACTTAGTTGGAGTTGGATAGTATATTCCCTCATCTTTTGTTGCAACTCTTCTTCAAATTAACTAGAGTCTGGTAGCACCTCTTTCTCTAAGGACCACCAAGAAGATGCTTCATCAAATGCCACATCTCGTGAAGTGTAACATCTTCTACTTGTTGGATCTCAACATTTCCACCCCTTTCTTTGGCTATCGTATCCCATAAAGATACATCTAAAAACTTTCTTGTCAAACTTGCTTCGTAAATGATCAAGAACAAATACATAACATACACAGCCAAATACTCGAAAGTAGCTAATTGTAGGTTTCATGTTCCATAGTTTCTCAAAGGGTGAAACAAATTCTAACCTTGGTTGAGGAAGTTTGTTGATTACAAAGGCTGCAGTCCTCATTGCTTCAGCTCAAAACCTTCTTGATACATTCTTTACATATAGCATACTTCGACAAATTTCTACAAGATGCCGATTCTTTCGCTCAACTACACCATTTTGTTACGGTGTGTTGGCACAAGTATACTGATGATGTATTCAACACTCCCTTAGGTATTGAGAGAACTCGATTAAGTTATATTCTCCCTCGTTGTCTATGCACAAGCAACATATCTTCTTTCCTTCTTCTTCTTCAGTTGACTCTTTGAACTCTTTAAACTTTGATAATGTGTTAGATTTTTCTTTCATAAAGAAAACCCACACATACCTTGAGAAGTCATCATGTATTGTATACTGCCAATTGATGATTACTTAATGGGTTTGAATACATCAGAGTGAACTAACTCTAACGGTTCTTTTGCTTTAAACTTTGATTCTTTGTATGGAAGTTGGTGTGCTTTACCAAACTGGCATCCTGCATATATTGTGTCTATTCGCACCTCAAGTTGAGGAAGTCCCTTAAGCATCGACTTCTTCACCATCACACTTAGCTTGGAATAGCTAACGTGACCTAACCGCAAGTGCCATAGATCTATTGTCTCATTTTTTATTGTCCTGTCTACATATGCAAACTCTGCTGACAACACATAGACTGACTCCAATCATCGCCTCTCCATTGTCGGTGTTTCTGAGATTTTGAGGTCACGATATACCTTTACATCTCGGGGACCGAACAAGACATAGTGGCTTGATGATGCCAATTGAGCCACATATAGCAATTTTTTCTTCATTCTTGGGACATGATAAACATCTTGAAATGACACCTTATTAGAATTATATCTAGTTGTAACTATCTTCTTACCGATGTGAGCTATCGGTAACCTTGAGTTATCGACTGTCACCACCGCACGACCTCCCTTATACTTAGACAGGTTTTGCAATTTTTGTTTATCACCCATCATATGATTTAAGCAACCCAAATCTACAATCCAGTCATTCTTATAGTCAACCTGTTCTGGTGTTGTTACCGTGAGAGCTAATTCTTCTTCCTCTATAGCGAATAACGCTTTGGGATCCCAACCATTCTCTATCTTCCCCTTAGATATAGAAGTATCAGTATTACCTTCAACATTCTTTTTCCTGGTCAACAATCTTTCGCCGTGTGGCCCATCTTCCCACAGTTGCAACATTCTCTATCGAACTTTTTATTATTACCGTGATTCTTTGAAGCTCTCCCTAAACGAGAGCCTCCATTTCCTTGGTGACTTTTTACCTTATCACCATCATCCACCACCAGTGTGTCACTTGAAACTTTCTTTGCTTTTGTTGGTGTAGAGTGCTTCCTCTTCACCCTTCAATGAGACTCCTTCTATTTTCTTGGCCATAACTTCTTTACCTGCAAGCAAATTTTCAAACTCAACAAGCGATGGTTGTTTTGGCCATCCTTATACAAGGACAACAAACCCTCGATATTCGGGTCTCAAACCATGGATAATTATTCTTTTTTATCCTGGTTTCCCTAACAGGAACTGTCGGATCTAATTCTAAAATTTTGCGGCATATCAACTTTACCTTATGAAAGTACTGGGCAATCGTCATGTGCGCATTGTGCTATCGATAGCAGCTCGTTCTCGAGAAGTTGTAGTCTTGTATCATTCTTCCTTCAAAAGAGTGTAACAAAAGTGTCACATGCTTCTTGTGGTGTTTTGGCATCTCGGATGTATTCCAACATTTCTACTTCAACTATGGTCTTTAAAGCAAACATCGCTTTACCTACTTTAATTTTTCACTTTTGCAAGATGCCATTGGCATCTTCTATCGCCGGTTGTGTAGCTTCACCACCACCGACAACCTCCTAATGGTCTTGGCCTTGTAGGTAAGACTCCATACATGTTTTCCACATTTTGTAGTTTTTGTTGTTGAGCTTCTTGATTCCTCCAACTACTTGAAGGTCACTCATCGTGCGGGCAAGACTTCGACTATATTGAACAAACTTGATTAACAAACTTGCAAAGTACTAAACTCCTCACGACTCAAGATAACTCCAACAAGAACGATCCCTGATCGTCCCGCTCTTATACCAATTATTGAGTAAAATTTAAAATGTACAATTTTAAATTTTATATCTCAAAAAAGAAATTTACTCAAAATTTAAGATACAACAAAAAAAATTCATTAAACTGAAAATATTACAAAAAAAGCTCTCAATTCTTACAAACACTCAACACATATAAGACTACACACTATAAGACTTGTAGTCTTATTTTCTTCTTCATTTATTAATGATATAAAAGACTTGAGGACTTGGGTATTTATAGCAAACTATATGAGATACACATTACTCATTTATTTAAACTAATTAATTCCCTACCATACAAATAATAAAAAAATCAAATTATTTTATACCACACAAAGTGTTTTGCAACAAACTTGTAGTTGTCACAAAATTCCACACATATTGAGAAGTTTCTATAGTCTTCAACACATTTCATGAGCCTTGAGATAAGACTTAAACTTGAACATTTGAGTTTGGACCTTTGTGAGTTGTATTAGACTTAAGCACGATGATTTGGGTTGATATTGATTCTTAATAGTAAATGTAGATACAAATGCTTGGAATAAGCTTTGTTTGCAAAACATATAATATAATGGCTTTTAACTAAGCATAATGTATTTTTTTATTGAAATTCAACCAAAAATTTGTTACGATCTTTAGTATGTAGATACTTTTTTATTACGAAGGATCATCTAAGTCTATTGTTTTTAATGAAATTATACTTTAGATTCATATCTATTACATAATAGATTTTTACATAAAATTCGTAGAAGTTCATTACCTTTTACAAAATAGATTTTGTGATCTTTTTATAAATATAACGGATTTATACTGTATCACTTAATAGTCAAGATGTAAAATTACAATTTCTTTAAAAATAATTGTGATACTCTTTTAATTACTTTTTAAATATCTATTTCTTTGTCGTTAATAATCAAATGCTACTCTGAAATCCGTCAATTAGAAATTTCTACGAGAAACCAACTGTGGACATTATTGTGGATCCAGTTTTGATTACAATATTCAATAGTTTCTTCACCTTTGGGCTTTGGCACCACCCACTTTTATATCTCATTGCAATAAATTTCTGTGTTATGGAGTAATTGTATGATGCTTGTGACAGGCCCTAAGAATTAAGAAACACTGTACACTGAGAAACTTGGCTATGTTTGTTCACCCAATCAATCTCTGCCCTGCGCAGTACACTTGCACACACAGAAAGCAACCGAGATGAATCTTGTATATGTTTCTTGCTTTTTGATCTGTGTCATTTGATACACATAATTACACCTCAATTCATATATATTTAAGGTGAATTATATTCCTTACAAGTTTTATTTGTTTGTCATGTATTATACAGTAAACTCCAAAGGGACTCTAGTGTTTAAAGCAAAAATATGGCAATATCATAATTGAACTTCGATGATATCTATCAAGGACACTAGAATGATACAATATGGACTTTGGGAAATGCAAGATAAGCTCCAAGATTCCTGTGCAATTATCCCCCCCCCAAAAAAAAAACAACAATAATTATGAAAAATGAACATGCCCATACTGAATTTTTAGATAAATGTGGATTCTTTGAAAATCTTCTGCTCTAGTATTGCTTGACTGATTCTCAGATTACATGATTACCATTCATCCTTGGAATTCTAGTCTACATTGTTTTTCCAGCATTAATACGAAGGTTTAGTTAAATAAATAAAAAATCAGATTCTGGACTTTGGGAGATACTACCCAAAGGGACTCGTTCTAGTCTTGTACAACCAATGTTATAATCTGAAAAACCGAGTCACAATATGCTGTAAAGAATTATGGATTTCTCTTGTTGGCTTCAAGTACGAGGTATGCACACAATGATAAGGACAAAGCACGGATAGGACATAGAGCGCTTGCAAAAAGAGTTGAGAAGGAGCATAACCGCTGATTTATAAGGAATTCAAAGCTCTTTTGAACATATAAATTTGGTAAGAATGTTTTCTTTGAGTTTACTTTGTATTGGCTCCACATTGCAACAGTATTTAAATGCTTCCTGGTGCCACTCTAATGTAACAATAGGTTTTAGTTCCACATGGGCTAGATCGGCATACATGAAATGTATTTTGTGTGGTCTTCATATGCTAAATTTAAGGAAATGTAGCCATTTGCTTCTAAAGTTTCCTGCATCATAGGAGATAACAACAATCACTTGCTAAGGTTTATCCTGAAAGATTATTTTGTAAAAAAAGTTTATAAAAATGTTAGAAATGTGGGTATACAAAAATATTCTTTTAAAATGGTGAATTATATTAATTTTACAAAATTTTGAATTAATTAAAATCAATTATTTAGTTGGATCGAAAGGTATCGATGACTAAAACTTGGGTAATTGAAATGTCTCACTTGAAAATAATTGAGATAATTTGATTGCTAAAATAAAAATTAAGATACTAAAGTATCAAATCTTTCATTCTTGTTTTCATTTTTAATCTTTTTATTTTTAATCCCTTGATTGTTTTTGAACACATATTTAAAAATATTTTCCTTTTGTGGATGCATTCAAAAGTATAAAGGTTGTCTAATGTCACGATCTTAAATTTCAAATAGCGATCGTGCGGCACTTAGCACAGTTCATTGCACTAAGTCTGTCTTTCACCCGAATGAAACTCTCCAAAGAGATTAGAAAGAGACTTAGAGATTTAGAGAATTTAAGAGCATAGTAAGAGCTAGAGAGAGAGTTTGTAAATAATGCCTTGTATTGCTCTAGAGAGAGATTATCTTACAATTTCCCAAGATTTCCAAGGATGAATACAAATGAAGACGAATATGTCTATTTATAGTATGACACCAAGCTTAAGACTATGCCACAACTTTCTAGATCCTTCTAAGTCTAGAATGTACAAGAATGCTCTAGTTTTATCTACAATATGCCACAAGGTTCGAGGACCTTTTAGCCAACTCTAGAGTCTTCTAGGAGTGTCTAGTTCCTTCATGCTAGTTCTAGGATGTTTCGTAAGCTTCTAAAGACTTATACATCCTTCATGAACCATCTAGCACGTTCTAGAATATTTCAGCACCTTCTAGCGTACTCTAGAACATTCTAGAGTCTTCAAGGCTTGAGTTGAGTCCATCCAACTCTAGTTCCTTCTAGACATCTCTAGGTTATTCTAGAACTTTTCCATGTAGAAGAGTCTAGATCCTTTGGGCAAGCACCATTTCTTTGGATTTTAAAGGACAATTTGAGCGGGACGTAACACCCTTCCCCACTCAAGTTCTCGAAACCCTCATCGCGCCTTCAAGCTTGAACCTCTCTATGTCATCTTTAAATTGCCACAAAGAGTCTTCAGGTTCCCAGCTTGCCTCTATGACCGGGGCATTCTTCCATTTCACCAAGTATTCCCAATAACTTAGTACTCTCCTACGCCGAACTAGGCAGTCTGCTAAGATAGAGTCCACTTCTCTATCAAAGGAGGTTACTACTGCGGTGGACACCCTCTTTGATTCTCCCCAACTTATGTTGTCCTCATCTCCATGATAAGGCTTCAACATGTTTACATGAAAAACATGATATATTTTAAGCTGCGGAAGGAGTTGTAGTCTGTAGGACACCTTACCAACTCACTTGAGGACTAGAAATGGTCCTTTATACTTCCGTACCAACCCCTTGTGAACCTTCCGCAAGGACTTGAACTGTTGGGGCAATAGTTTGACAAGGACCAAATCTCTTTCCTAAAATTATACCATCATCCTCTTCTTATCAACCCACTTCTTCATCTTTTTAGACGCCTTATTTAAATAGGCTCAGGCTAACTCAGCCTGCTCATGCCATGCCTTGGAAAATTTAAAGGCAGCAGGACTCTTCCCTTCATAGCTTGTAGCCAAAGCATGGGAGGTTATGGGTTGCTGTCCCATGATGATCTCGAAGGGACTCTTCATTGTGGACTCGCTTCTCTGCAGGTTATAAGAAAATTGGGCTACATCTAGCAACTTAGCCCAATCATGTTGGTTGGCACTAACAAAGTGCCTAAGGTAGAGCTCCAGCAATGCGTTGGCACATTCCGTTTATCCATTGCTTTATGGATGAAAGCTTGTGGAGAAGTTCAAGTCTGATCCTAACAACTTGAATAATTCCATCCAAAACTTCCCAGTAAATCGAGGGTCTCGATCACTCATAACGTTGGATGAAATTCCCCAATTCTTCACAACATGCTTTAGGAACAACCGTGCCATCTCATCCACAGTGCAATCTACTGAGGTAGGTATGAATGTTGCATACTTGCTGAAGCGATCGATGATCACAATTATGCTGCCAAAGCCCTCTAGTTTTGGCAAGCAAGTGATGAAGTCCATTGAGACACTCTCCCATGGTCTCTCTAGAATAGGCAGCGACTCTAGCAAACCTCCGGGTGCATGCTGCTCTGTCTTGTCCTATTGGCATACAAGATAAGTCCTCACATAGGCTTCAACATCATCCCGTAGTTGAGGCCAATAGTAAATTGACTTGATCAAGGCAAAGGTGCGTTCCATTCCTAGGTGTCCAGCCTATAGTGAATCGTGGCACTCCTTGATAAGTTCCTTCCTTAAGTTCCCTTACTTCGGCACAAAGATGCGATTCTGCTTGGCGTAGAGTAGTCCGTCACTCAACCAAAATCGCCTTGTCTTTCCTTCCGTGATGAGAGTAAGGAGGTTTTGAGCCAGGGTATCATGCTCTAGCCCTTATTTGATCCTTTCCAATAAGGGACTGCTTGGTTGACTCAAGGCTTCTAACTCCGCCTTTCGACTTAGCGCATCAGCCACCACATTGGTTTTGCTGTGCCACTCTGATTTTTCCATTTGATAAGGACTTATTGCTGGTGGTCTTATGTCGTGATCCAACTCGACTTCGTGGTCCACTTCCATCCTTGGAGGTAACCGTTTGGGTAATACCTCAGGCATCACATCATGGAACTTATCTAAGACAACTTGCACTTCCATCGGCAAGCTTGGCTTTGGTGACCCCTCCTCGTCGTTGCACTCCTTTGAGATGACCAAGTAACACTCTTTGTCCCTCTTCAATCCCTTTTCAAATAGAAGCGCTGAGAGAGTTTGGGTAGTAGGTCTAGTGGTCCTCTCCATCGGTACCATGCAAGCCTTTGATCCAATCATGATACACATGGAGTTTGAGCATGGCACAAGGAAAGCTCTAACCTGATCCAAGAACTTCATGCCAAATACTACCGAGAAGTCATCCACAGGCGCCACTAATAAGTCCACTTGGCCAGTCCAAGCACCAAGACTAACCTTAACTCCATGAGCAACTCCTTAGAGAGGTAGTGCTACCGAGTTAACTACTTTGATCAATCCTCCTCCATTGACACTTTAAGGCCGAGTCTCTTTGCTTCCTCTAATGAAACAAAGTTATGAGATGCACCTGTGTCAACCAAAGCTTTGGCGACCTTCTGATGAGTGCTCAAAAAGCACTAAAATTACCATAATTTTATGCACATTAATTGATTAAAAATATATATATTTATATGATTTTATCATATATTTAAATAAATCTATCTTTTCAAAATTACGGGTATTTTTATTGTTTTTCAGGTATTTTCACTTAAAAATGTAACTTAAAGACTCAAAGAGGAATACTGGAGGCAATACATCACAAATATATTCATAAAATAAATGAGGAAAATTCAACAAATATGGAAAAATTGGACAAAATTGGTCAAAAAGATAAAAAAATGTCAAAAAGAAGAAAATCACGCATGCAGCCGCCCAACCACACTTGCTAATGCGCTCAACGTGCCCAGTCGCATAGCATGCCCATTTCGCGCACCCCTACTCTCCATTCCACGCGCGTCCCTACTTCAGTCTGCGCGTGCCGTTGCCCATCTGCGCCCAGTCCGCGTGTGCCAACTCGCCCCACATCACCATGACGTCATCATTCACTACTCCGCGTTTTGTCAAATTTTAATCATTTTTTCACCCATTTTTTCTTCCTCTCTTCACCTATAAATACCATCATTCTCTTCACTTCAAATCACACCTCAAAACATATCTTCTTTCTCTTTCTTTCTCTCCATTTCTTAGTTTTTAAGTTTTTCTTAGTTTTTAGCTTTTCTTAGTTAGTTTTTCTTAGTTTTAGAGTTCTTCTCTTTTTTAGAAGAACTAGTTATGTTTTTGTAATTTATTTGCTTTTTGATTCAATAAATGGGAGTACAAATTCCATTTGAAGGTTTTCCAGCAATGAGAATAGCAACAAAGTACTGTAAGAATTTTATTTTCTTTATAGTTATTTTTTATGCTTTATTCTTACATGTTATATTTAATTTATCTGTGATTAAATTTAACTTTGCTGGCTGTTTATAAACATGATATAATAATAACGTTGTTATGCTTGCTAAATATTAAATAGATAAAAATCTCTAAAATGAATTGATTTTATTTTTATTCAAGATTTTATATTAAAAATGTTAGAGAGAAATATATTATTTTTCATTACAAACTTAAATCTTAAAATTAGATTTTAAGGTTTAGTTATCCGGTCTAATTTAGAGTAGTGCTCTATTATTTGTTGGTACAATCGCACGGTAGTTGGAGTGAAGCTCTATTTCAAAAGTTTTTATAAGAATTATTATCTGAAAATCTATTGACAACATGTTTTCAGTAGTGGTTTTAAAACTTGAAAGTTAGTACTCGGATAATTAAATTCTTAGGTTTAATTTTGATACCTTGAATAAAGTTTAAGCTGTCTAACCCCACCAAATGTGGCATTTAAATGGTTCATTTTCAATCTCTTAGAAAAAAAATTAATTTAATTAACCAAATTAGTTATCAAACCCACCCATAAGTGTTAATTGATTTGTTTAGTTAACAAAGAATATCTAACCCCACCAAAGGTGGTATTCATATAAAAAAGAGAGAATCAATAAATATCAATTTATATCTTTAATAACCTAAATAATATAAGCAAGCATAATTAACTTAGTTATTATATCCATAAGTACTCCACTATTATAAATGATAAAATTTGCATCAATATTTATTGAATTTGTGTCTATGTTTATTTTTATGTTATTAGATTAGAAACACAAAAACCCAAATATCGTGACAAGATGTTTAGGATTTAATTTCATTTTTAAAAGTTTGAATAATAAATTAAAACCACATATATTCCTTCCTTAGATCGACCTTGGGATTATACTTATCATTTTCTACGAAATGATTCGTGCACTTGCGAGAGTTTTATAAATATAAAACCAAAGTATTGGTAGGATCAACGATGCTGGTTTCTTCTCATCACCTTCCTGTTGATGGTTGCATCTATGAACATCATGCCTTTGGGGGTCTTTGGGGTGCTTTACAAGGCACCAAGTAGGTACAAAGAACCCATATTTGCATCTTCGTCCGTCTCGCCTCCAACCTGGTCATTAGTGGAAGCAACTAAGGCACTCAATGCCTTTCTTTTTGGACATTCACGTGCCCAATGCGGTCCGTCGCATATGAAGCATGTCACACGGGGCTTCGAGGCACCACGATCCTTCCTTTCCTTCCCCTTATCTTGTGATTTGAATGAGGAGCCTTCTTTATAATTTTTGGGACCCTGAATTTTGGCATGACCTCCCCCACTCTTTCCTCCACCAAACTTTCTATCAGTGGGCTTTGAGCTCTCTTTGTTTGTGGAGTAGTGAATAAAGCTCTCTACAACCACAATGGCCGAAGATAAGTCTTGGACACCACGTCGCTTGAGTTCCAAATTTTCCCATGATTGAAGACCATCCATGAATAAGAATAAAAATTCCTTGTCTGAAGTGTCAAGTACTTCTAGCAACAAGGTTGTGAACTCCTTCACGTAGTCCCTTATGCCTCATGTTTGCTTTAACTGTCGCAATCGGCCCTTTGCCTTCTCTTCAGCATTTACGGGGAAGAATTGGCTTTTGAAATCCCTTTTGAAATCATCAAAGGTTTCAATTGTGCATACCCCTTGTTGCACATCACCATACCTCCATCTCCACCATAGCATAGCAGTGTCAGACAAGTACATGGTAGCAGTTCAGATCTTGCTAGCATGGTCTGTTATGGCAGTAGCCTCAAAATATTGTTCAAGCCCCCATAGGAAGTTCTCAACTTTCCTATCATTCCTAGCACCGTTGAAGGTCTTTGGCTTAGGAACATCCACCTTCTTGGCTTCAATGATGGTAGTTATGCTAGTTCCCGCGGCCATAGCCTTCTTGCAAAGAGCTAGGTCACCTCCCATATCCTCTATCTAAGTAACACATTAGCAACTTCTCTTTGGACAAGGTCTCGTACCTTGGAAAGTTCGGCCTTTAACCCATAAATCTCTTGCCTTAACCCGCCATCTAGCTCGTTGAGGGACATCTTGACTGCTGTATGGATCTCCACATCCTTGGCCTCCAAGTTGTCCACCCAGTTGAACAGCTCCCCTAAGCTATCATGTGTACTCCTAACACGTGCTTCTAAGCTAGAAATCATGTCTTTCAACTTGGCTCGAGATTCCTTTGGTAGTTTCTGAACTTCCTTAGGGCCGAAGTTCCATTGGTGGAACATCCACACTTGGTGTAGCTAGGACACTGTTCTTTATTATGCCAAGGATAATAATGCTTCAACCTAAGGCTCTGATACCAACTGTCACGACCTTAAATTTCAAATAGCGATCGTTCGACACATAGCACGGTCCATTGCACTAAGCCTGTCTTTCACCCGAATGAAACTCTCCAAAGAGATTAGAAAGAGACTTAGAGATTTAGAGGATTCAAGAGCAAATCAAGAACTAGATAGAGAGTTTGTAAAGAATTCCTTTTATTGATCTAGAGAGAGATTATCTTACAATTTCCCAAGATTTCCAAGGATGAATATAAATGAAGACCAATAGGTCTATTTATAGTGTGATACCAAGCTTAAGACTATGCCATAACTTTCTAGATCCTTCTAAGTCTAGAATGTACAAGAATACTTTAGTTTTATCTATAACATGCCACAAGGTTCTAGGACCTTCTAGCCAACTCTAGAGTCTTCTAGGAGTGTCTAGTTCCTTCATGCTTGTTCTAGGATGTTCTGTAAGATTCTAGAGACTTTTACATCCTTTATGAACCATCCAGCACATTCTAGAATATTCCAGCACCTTCCAGCGTACTCTAGAACATTCTAGAATCTTCAAGGCTTGAGTTGAGTCCATCCAACTCTAGCTCCTTCTAGACATCTCTAGGCTACTCTAGAACTTTTCCATGTAGAAGAGTCTAAATCCTTTGGGCAAGCACCATTTATTTGGATTTTAAGGGGCAATTTGAGCAAGACATAACACTAAGCTCCAATAATTTCGACGATGGATGATGACTCTATGAAAATAGAGTTATTAGCGCACTTTTTTTACTTAATATTTACTTGTTTTATATAATAAATAGTATTTTTATTGCCAAAAAATTAAAATATAAACTTTTTAGTGAAAATGGGTGAAAATATAATTTTTGGGATTTTTATGAATTTTTATCGCAAGACCAATTAGAAACTACCACGTGGCATACCACGCAAGCAGAGGAGCTAACTAGGCAAGCCACGCAGATGCCACGTAAGTACGGAGAGTGAATCACGTCTCACCACGTGTGAGGAGGAAAAACATACGCCACATGTCAGCATGGCGTTCAATCCAAGTTCAGAAACCGATCAATGCATCGTGCCACGTGTCACCACGACATTGCTCAACGCGTTTCACCTATGTGCCACGCTATCCATTCCTGTGAATCACATCGCATCACGTGTTGGTGACTAGGTGAGCGTTGACTCTAATCGGTCTCCCCTGCCACGCGTCGCTCCCTGATTTGCCCAATAAATTTTCGGATGCCACGTGTCACACTGTGATTAGCTAAAACTGTCATTTTTACTTGTTTTGATTGTAGCCTTTGATCTGAAGCTGATCGGACAGTCCATATCGCACCTGAGCTTTATTTTTGCCCTTAATCACTCCATAAACCCTAATTAGCCTCTATTAGCAAAATTTTGGTCAGTTTTTAGAGCTAAAAAGAGAGAAAAATACATAAAAATTCAAGAGAAGACACAATTTTGGTAGAGATTCAAGAAGAAATTGATTCTATAATTTAAGATATTGATTATATTTCTTTTTCTACTCTTTTCTTTTTTCAATTTTATGTCTTTCTTTATGAAAAATATGAGCTTTATGAACACAATTATGTGTAATTAATTTATTAATCTGGGGATATTATGAACTCAATTTTCATCATGTGATGATATAAAACTTTTTCCCAATTATAATATTAATTATATTATTTAATCTGATTTTTATGCTATTAATTGTTTGGCCAACAATTTATCTATAGAGACAATTAAATGGATTTAAAAGAATTATTTAATTGTTTGTCTTGATTAAATAACATGCATAATTTCTAGGCAGAGATGTATGATTCTTATGTATGTGATCCATAATTGATGAACTTAATGAGTAGTATACAATTTAATTAGCATGAGAGTGTGATTAAATTAATTACTATATGATATGTAGTTTTCTTGAAAGAGAAATACATGCTAGATTAGATTCAATTGATCATGTAGTTAATTGATAAATATATTGGGGGGATTTTAGAGATTCACATGTTTAAAAAATTGGGGGATTAAGTATTCTTAGATATTTTCTTATATATTTTTTTAGTTAGAAAATTTGATTTAATTAATTATTACTATTTAATTTTAGTTATTTTAATTTTGCTTCATTAAAATATAAAAACACAAAAAAAATTAATTTTTATTATTTTTAGTTTTAAAAATTAGTTTCTAGTAAAATAATTTTCGTGGAAACGATATTTACTTATCATTATAATACTTGTTGCGATATGTATACTTGTGTATTCATCACACACATAATTTGTGTGGCGATCAATGGACAACTTCTAATCGACAAATTATGTTATATCTTCAAGAAAAGTTTTAGACAATAGATACTATTCTTGAACATGTGTTAAATGAGTTTCATTTTTAAATACTTGTTCAATTTTAAGTACAAATTAACTAAGGGAAAATAATGTTAAGTAGTGTATAAGATGGTCAAAAATGAAAACTTCTTTGTTAAAATCTCTCGAAATAAACCACAAAATTAACACTTTTAAATATAACTCTAAAACTCATAAAATATATTTTGCTATTATTTCAATGTATTTTTTTTAGCTCAAACAATATGTTACCAACTTTTATTTAATCATAGTTAAAAATACAAATAACATCCCGTACAATAAGTGTTTCAAAAGACACAAAATCCAATCCTAAATAAACAACATCCAGTATAAACAATATAAAAGGAAAACAACCACTAGACTTAAACTAGAAAAAAAGTTAAAGTCCTAGCTAATAATGGATTTAAATTCTTCAAAAGATTTGTAGCTCGAAGAATAACCGAATTAGCAACAAAAAGAACTTGTTTGAACACGAGATCACATCTTGCCTTCTAAATAAACCAAATTGTATGCATCATCAAACACAAACTGTCCCATTTTCATCATGATCACCCAACCTTTGTTTGACGTATTGGAACATTTCTTTGAAGTTATTACCTTGTATCCCCACAGTTTGAAGGATGCATATCAGACATAATAATAGTTTTTGTTGCTTCACACTCAAAGAATAAGTGCATCAAACTTTCATTACTCTCGCAAAAGATTGGACACCTTTCATCAATATTAATATGTCTATGAACAAGGGAGCGTCGGACAATTACTATATCATGTATTCCCTTCCAAATAAAGTGTCGCAATCTTGAGGATGTAGCTTTCAAATAGCATTCCATAAACTTTTATGTGTAGCCATTGTACTCGGAATAATATGAATGATACTTCTAAGCTTTGAAGTAATATAAAAAATATCATTATGGTTTTAAAAATAGCACAAATACCTTCCAAAGTTAACGAAGTCAATGGTAATAATTTATACATAAAAATCAAGAAAAAATAGAAACAAAAGATTTCTCTGGATATTTTTTCACAAGAAATGGTAATTAGTAAAAAAAAGTTTGAAGAAATACAAAAATTAAGATTAAATTTTAAGAAATGAGATGGATTTAAGGATTCACCATTCTCAATAATTAGGAAAATATTTCCAAAAAATATATAGTTTATTATGGAATAAGTAAGAAAAAATAAGTATTAATATTATAGATGTAAAAAAATGTATAATATACCATTAGTTGACAAAAAAATCATTACGGATAAACTATAAAAAATCCCTCAGAAGGATAAAAAAATTTGATACATCTATTTAAGAGAAATCCAAATATTAATTAAAGCACATTTTAGAGAATTAATTTATATACCAACAAAATTAGTATTGCTAGACAATAGAATAATAGATAGAAAATATGCTTTAATAGGAATAGTCCATGAAAACTTAGGATAGAAAAAATAAAAATTTACATCATACCCTAAGTTTGCAATTAATATTAATGATAAGAACTTAAAACAAAAATTAAGTTTAACATATGAATTTGAAAGATGAGATTTAATTAAAAAATAAAATCATCCATTTTTAATATACTACATAGTAAATATTTATTAACAAACAACCATAATAGTTCAATACATTGACAAAATGAATTCACAAAAATAGATAAACTTTTTTAGAAATCGTGCAAATAATAAAACCAGAAATGTTAATAGACTTTAAAATACTAAAAGAATGGAACCTAAGTGTTAAGGGAAAAATCTCTAATACTTGGAAGAAAAAGTAATATAAAAAGGAAAAATAATGTATCAAAGTTTACGCTTATAGATTTGGAAGGAGAATCCTCTAAAAAAAGAAGAGATGTAACAGATCTAAAATAAGAAGTTGAAATAATGAAAGCATTAGTCCATAACGTAATATTAGGAAGAAAATGATACTATTATCCCAATAATGTTCAAAAATAAACTACAAGATATAAAATTAGATCTTAATGAAAGCTTAACAAATATATCAAAAAATCAAATAATAATAATAATAATTTTTATTTCTTTTAGTAGAATAAATGGATATAACACAATAATCAAACATCAAGCCCTTACAAGACATAAGTGAAACATAAACAAATCCTAAAAGACATAATAGAAAAAGGTTATTATAAAAAACTACAATAAGACATATATAAGGAATTTATATAATTAAGAAGGGAATAAATAACATACCTTGAAACAATAAAATTATAAGTTATAAGTTTGATTCATTTATAGAATTAAAGGAAGAACCATCTAGGAGATTAGATATACTAATACATAGGAATGAGAAAAAATTTATATAAATAAAAGGAAGATTGTATGATAATAATAAATGAAATTGATTCTGAACTAGAAAACATGATCATAAAAATCATATGAAATCAATTTCATTGACAGTTTCTTATTAAAAAGAAACATCTAACCCACATAGAGAACAAAAAAATTGAAAAGGTTAAAGGAACCTAACCTTCTTCTAGAAGAAAACAACAACCCAAAATGGAAAAAAGAGTTTACATTAAAAAACTAGGGGTAGTATCCTTTCAGAATTCAACCTTGACAAAAATTATAGATATGATTTTTTAGATTTAGATGGTATAAGAGACAGGGAAAAAGTTTTAAATGAATGGTCTATTGATATGAATGTAATTATACAAATTTATTCAACCACACAATCAAACTCTTTAACTTATAGAGTTTTAGTAGCTCACAAAATGACAGAAAATATTAAAATTTGGTTTACAAATTTAACCAAACAGAAACATTTACAAATGCAAGGAAATACTCCTACATATAGAGAATATTTAGATACTGTAGTAAATAAAATAAATACTGAATTTATCAAAAAAGATAAAGGAAGATATATCACTAAATCTAGTGAAAATGAAATTCAAAAAGCTAAATGGTATTTAACAAATATAAAAATATATAACATTGTTGACTTGCATAATTTGACATAGTTTATCACTTTTTTGATGACTTGCATAATTTGTCATAATTTATCACTTGTCAACATTAACTTTAGTCTAATTTTATTTTATTTTATTTTTATTGATTTTAGATTTCATTATTATTATTTAAATTTTATCACAGATTTAAAGAAAATGAAGATCTAAAATTTTAAAAGCATATTACCTAAGGACTCTTAAATTTAAATTAAGATTTATTTAAATTAAATTAAAGTGAAGATTTTTAATAAATATATATATATATATATATATATATATATAATGACAATAAGATAGAAAAAACAAAGAGAGGTAGCGTAGGAGGCAGAACAAAAAAAAGAAACGTAGGAAAGAAAAGTCGGAAAAACATATTCTTTTTGCGATTCAATTTACTTTCAATTCCTCTCAAAAACTTATATTGAATTCGTTTATGTTAAATATAATTAATTTTATTTATTCGAGAAAAAAGATGTAATTTAATTCCAAACTATGTTTTATTTTCTATGTTAATTTAAATTATTTATTTTCATATTTGTCTGATTTATTCTGAGTTTATTACTTTTAATTAACTATCCATTAATTAGATGATTTTAGTATTATGATTTACTATTGAAATATGGAATTATATGATAGATTTAGAATATTTTGGCATAGGTAAATATAAAAATCAAACAATTTGAATGAACCTGTGTAGTATTAAAATCATTGGTCTTAATGCTTTCTTGCTTTATTAAATTGCATACTCTTATGTAAATTAATTAACAATAATGTTTCCAATTGATTATCGAAAGAGTCTTTTGGATGTTTTTGGATATTGATAACAAAAAGAGAGAATTAAATTTAATTAGCTAGATGAGTAAAGCATAGTGAGGGATTAGGTGAAATCGATTTCCTACAAGTTTTCTTCCCATTAATTTGATTTTTGAACAATATATTTATTTTTTTAAAATTAATTTTATTTTAAATTTCAATTACAACAACCTTAGTGACTTCTCTAGATAAAATTGAGATTAATATAATTTTGGTATTTGTCAAAAATAAGTTATCAATCCTTGAGGACGATACTCTTCTTATTACTTTATTATAAAACTATGATATTGTGCACTTACAAATTTGCACCAATCAAGTTTTTGGCACCATTTTTGGGAATTTATTTTTTCCAATATCGATACAAAGTAATCTTGGTTTTAATTTAAAATTGTATTTTATTTTTATTTTTATCTTTCTCTATGTGTATTTTAGATGTTGGAAGCGCCGTATTAGAACTCTAAACATTATTCATTTTAATCTGGAGATTGAAAGAACCTTTAGATCACGAAGAAAGAAGAAAGTACTAGCCATGGTCGAAGGAGAACAAAATGCATAGCCACGTGATAACTGTATATTATATAGTTATTTTGTCCATTTTATTAAATTATAATTTCTATGTTCTTGTTATTTTTAGTTAATTTTAATTAATTAAATTAATATTTATTATTTATTTTTTAAGAAATATATTTTTAAGAAAATTAAAGAATGTGAATCAAAAAAGGACTTAATTGCAAATAATAAAGTCTAAAAATATAATTTAAATTAAAGGAGTGCTTAATTGTAATTAACAAAAGTCTAAAATATAATTTGAATTAAAATATGGCTTAATTGTAATTAACGAAATTTTAAAAGTTAATTTAAATTAGAAAATTGCTTAATTGTAAATTAACAAAAGTTTAAAAGTTAATTTAAATTAAATTGGAGGGCTAAAAAGCAATTAAATGAAATTTGTTTTTCTGCCCACGTAAGAAGACCACGTGCCCCTATTATCCACGCACGCCACGCATCGTCAGATCAGAAATCAAGGGTGACGATTAGGCACGTGAGATGCACGCGCAACATAGGTGAGTAGACACGATTCCCAGGTGGCACGCTGCTCGGCGCTGAGTAGGGCCCACTTAATGCTCAAGTTGGCATGTAGGGTGGGACCCACGTGTCTATGCCAAAAATGGTCCGGTGCGACACGGTCCAGAGAAACATCGTGCACCCTACCATTCCAATGAATCAGACAATGCCATGTGTCTCGAATATTTTTTCAGCAAATCAGGCGCTGACACGTGTCATGTGTTGGTTAAAACAAAAACACAGAAACGATGCGCGTTTCCAACAGCTTCTACGTCACCACATGTCTTGAAAGCAATTATCTCGTGCGACACGGTCCTCGTGCGCCCGTTCATTATATCATATGAAAGGTTGTCATGTGTCTCGTTATTTCTTGTTGCCAATCAGATGTTGACACGTGGCATGCATGGTTTGAAATAAAAAATCCAGAAATGCGCACGCTGTCCACCAGATTTGCACCAATTGTCGCAACTTTTTACACGCATGTATGCGTGTCTCAAGAATTTTGTCTCCCAAGCGTGTATTAATTATTATTTTCGATGTAATCAAGTTGTAAAAAAATATATTTTATGATATATTGTTTTTAGAGAATTGGAGCTATAAATAAGGGGTTTTTGCGATAAATTAGGGGGTTGCAGAGTTGGACTGTAGTACACACAGAAGCCATTTTTGGCTTCTGTTGTGTTTCTACATGTGCCAAAAATTAGATAGTAGAAACAAATTTTAATTTTCTTTTGTTCTTCATCTAATATTCCTTAAGTGCTTTAGTATTTTCGTATTATAATTTTAATTTTTGTTATGAAGTAATTTAATTTTTCTAGGGTTGCATTGTAGCTAAATTTATGAAGCTTGAATAAATTATTTTTGAAATATTTATGAGATTTTTAATTTGTTTATTCTATTTATGCTTAATGCTTTTGATTGATTGGAAGATTGATCAATTGATTGTGACACATAAATAAACTTAAGAAAGGTATTTTTGTGACACTTAAATAAACTTAAAAAATGAATTTTCGTGTATTTGCTCGTGGATAGAATAACATATATATATGAAGGATAGGAATATACCTTTATTATACGTGTCACCATTTGAGAACTTTGAATGTAATGAATCGTGATGAATTTCATTCTCATAGGAATATAGTGAATTATTTTAGCAAGGTGTCTATATGGAGCTCAGAAGAGATGTATGGATAAAATTAGGAGTTCTTAATTGACAAATTAAATTTACAAAAAATAAATCAAGAGAAAATAATATGATTCGAGTGGATTAATTTGGTGAAACTGTAATCCTAGAATATTTTTTATATTTTGTTATAAAACTCTTAATTTGTTAAACTTCCATCAAAACTTTCATTTGTTTTGGATAAAATCAGATTGAAATAATTTTAGTACTCCATAAACTGTAGTAACAAATCTCCGTGGGAACAATAATTTATTTATCAATTTGATTACTTGTGATCGTGTATACTTGAACGTTTTTATGTTCTCTTAAAAGAGACAACACCATGCGCCTTAAAGGATTATGTAAGGCTAATTGTGAATGACAATTACTCAGGTATAAGACATCAGACCATTAACGCCAATAATTTTGAGCTTAAACCTACGTTGATCAATATGGTGTAACAAGTCCAATTTAACAGATCACCATTTGATGATCCTAATATTCATTTGGCGATATTGTTTTGGAGATTTCTGACACTTTAAAGATGAATGATGTTACAGAAGACACCATTAAACTAAGATTGTTTCCTTTTTCATTGAGGGACAAGGCTAGAGGTTGGCTACATTCTCTACAAATGGGAAGTATCACTAGTTGGCAAAACATGATAGAAAAGTTTCTTGCTAAATTCTTTCCACCTGCAAAAACAGTCTAACTCAAAAGTGAGATTGGCCAATTCAAGCAAAATGATTTTGAGACACTCTATGAAGAATGAGAAAGGTATAAAGATATGATTCGACGTTACCCTTAACATGGATTGATGGATTGGTTACAAGTTCAAATATTCTATAATGGTTTAAATGGACAAACTAGAACTATAGTTGATACTGCTTTTGGTGGAAATTTGATGTTAAAGATAGATAAAGGTGCTACTTTTATTTTGGAAGAAATGGCATCAAACAACTATCAATGGTCAACTAAATGATTTATGGCTAAAAAAGTTGCCGGGATTTATGAATTGGAGTCGTTTGCTACCTTATAGTTGAAGTAGCTTCTCTATCTCATCATATTTCTTCCTTGACAACCCAAAGAATACCACAAAGTTCATAATATATTGCAAATTCAAGTATGATAGTTCCAATGAATGAAGCAAGTCAAGAACATGTTCAATATATCAACAATCGGAACTACAACTATCGTGGTAATCCTATGCCAAATTACTATTATCTAGGGCTTCGAAATCATGAGAATTTTTCTTATGGAAACATAAAGAATGTGCTACAACCTCCCCTAGGGTTTTATTGTCAACCAAGTAAAAAGAAGATGTCACTTGAGCATGCCATGGTTTCCTTTGTTGAGGAGACCAAAGCATGGTTTAAAAAGAATGATTCACAGATGGATAACATTGAGAATTATTTTAACAATATGGGAGCCATTAAGAAAATTCTACCACTTTTGGACAATAGACTTGAAGGTTGAAGCACTAATATAGAGACCAAGTTGAAAATAATGATACATTTATTCCTCTTCAAAATCCTAATCGACGAAGATTGAAAAGTCAAGTTGTAGACTATAAAACATGCTCTTATGGGAGGTAGCCCATAAAAATTTATTTTATCATTTTATTTTATTTTTTATTATTTATTTGAACAATTTGGATTTTGATGCTGGTTTATTTTGCATGAATACTAAAAATTACAAACTAATGCGGATCCATCATAAAACCAAGGAAGTTCCTTTTATTTCTTCAATTTGTCTCACTTTTAAATTACAATGAGGATATTGTTTAGTTTAATTTGGGGGGTGTCAACTCCTATAGTCTTGAGTTGTTGTATCTTATCAAATATGTATTTGAGTATGATTGAATTTACTATGACTCTAAAATTTGTGATTGAGGATGGTTTTGAGAATTTGTTTTTAAAATCTACTATTATGTTAGGCAAAGTTTTGTAGGTACTTTGATTTAAATATTTTTCCTTGAAAATAATTAAGCACATAATAAAGTTTTATCTACTCCATTTTGCCTATAAAGAAAATGAGTTGAATTAACTGAGTTGAATTATTGAGTATGGTAACAATATTGTCATCAGTATGAGCATATTGTTGAGAATGAGCTATAGTATGAATCCTATGGATATTCTTTTTATTGTTTTTTTTTCTACCAAGTATTTTCCAAGTTTGCTTTGATTTTTCATATCCATTTCTTTCTTAGCCTTCACCATGTGGCCTATCAGTACAACCCTGATTAAAGACCTTTTAATCTCTAATTTTGGTATTTGATTACATTAGTGGAAATGATTTTTGAAAATTGAACTTATGAAGTTAAGTTTTGAGAGAATTCTTCTGATTTTAGTTGTTCTACTTTTATTTTAATTTTATAGTGGTTTGGAGTTAAATGGACTATTTCACACACACACACACTCAATGACTTAGCTTTAGGTTAAAGTAAATGTTTAACTCTTGCTTAACAAATTGCTAAATTTTGATTGATTTTCTTGTTATCTTTGATGTAAAAAGGGTAAGTTATTAGTGATAAAATCTAAATTCAGACCATGGTTTTATGAGTGATGGTAGTTCTCTAAGGAGTCTAGTTAATGTTGTCTATAGTTGTTCTTTCTTTATTTTCCTTTTGTTTAAGGATAAACAAAGTTATAAGTTTGGGGTGTTTGATAACTTCATAATTTGACATAATTTATCACTTCTCAATTTTGACTTGAGTATAATTTTATTTATTTATTTTTATTTTAGATTTTATTATTATTATTTAAATTTTATTGCATATTAGAAGCATATTACTTAAGAACTCTCAAATTTAAATTAAGATTTATTTAAATTAAATTTAAATGAAGGTTTCTATATTAACAAATATATATATATATATAATAACATCAAGGAAGAAAAAAATAAAGAAAAAAATAAACAACGGGAGAAATAGAAGGAATTAAAAAATATATATAAGAGAGGCGGTGCATGAAGTAGAGAGAAAAAAAGAAACGTAGGAAAGAGAAGACGTAAAAGTATATTCTTTTTGTAATTCAAATTTCCTTCAATTCTTTTCAAAAAATTATGATGAATTGTTTTATGTTAAATATAATTTTTAGCATAAACTTAATTTTCTTTATTCTAGGAAAAAGATGTAATTTAATTCCAAACTATGCTTGATTTTCTATCTTAATTTGAATTATTTCTTTTCATGTTTTTATGTTTTTATGTTTATCTGATTTATTCTAAGTTTATTGCTTCTAATTAACTAACAATTAGTTAGATGATTGTATTCTTGTGATTTACTATCGAAAGATGAAATTATATGATAGATCTAGAATATTTTGGCATAGGTAAATATAGAGATCGAAAGACTTGTATGAATTTGTGCAGTATTAAAATAATTGATCTTAATGTTTTCTTACTTTATTAAATTGCATACTCTTATGTAAATTAATTAACAATAATTTTTCCAATTGAGGGTCGAAAGAGGCTTTTGGATGTTTTTTGGAGATTGGTAACAAATAGAGAAAATTAAATTAAATTAGCTAGATGAGTAAAACATAGTGAGGGATTAGGTGAAATCAATTTCCTAGAAGTTTTCTTCCCATTAATTGATCTTTGAACAACATATTTATTTCTTTAAATTAATTTTATTTTAAATTTCAATTATAACAACCTTAATAACTTCTTTAGATAAAATTGATATTAATATAATTTTGGTATTTGTTAAAAGTAAGTTACCAATCATTGAGGACGATATTCTTCTTATCACTTTATTATAAAACTATGGTATTGTAACTTACAGTTTTGCACCGATCAAACATGTGCTATATAATTTCTTTTATTTGTAAATAAAATGTATTTCACAAGTTGTCACCCTATATGCAAAAAAATTAAACGTAAATATATTTTCAAAAATTACTTGAAATATTATATAAAACTATAACAGAATAGTGGAATAAAAGAAATAGAGAAACTATAATAGATACCTTGAGAGAAAGAATAAAAAATCTTAAAAATTAAATAATCATTAAATATCAAGAAATGTAGGAATATAAAATATGTATCCTCGTTCCCCTTTCCCCACTCTCTATTTTACTATATTCAACATTGCTTCCAACCACATAATCCCTATAGAGATTTACCCAATTAGGAAAAATGGCAATCCTAATATGCATTGAGAAAAAAAACATTATGCTAATGAATGTCCTACTAGGATTCAAAATAAAAAAGACTTTAAAAAGGAACTTTTATAGAAAGTAAAAATCTTAGAATAAACTTTTAAGATAGTATTAGAATTAACAGAGAAAACAGATATAAATGATACATGTAGTATTTATCTATTAAAATAAATTAAGGAAGAAATAAGTGACTTAAACTATGAATCCCTAGAATATAAACACTATTCATCAAAAGATGAATTATTTGTATAGTATTACAAATCCAAACAATACTAATATTAAGGTAGTATTAAAATTTAAAGGTTATACAAGTTATCATTTGCATACATATATAGATACCAAAACTAATATGTGTGTAGCCAATAAATATGTATTTCCAAAAAAACTCTTAAAACAATACAAAAAATTTAATTGTAAGAATTACTAACAATACTACAATAAATCATAATAAAACCTTAAAAGATACAGATAGAATGACAGAAATTTCATATTCCTATCATATATCAACAAAAAATAAGAGCTGATTTATTAATAGGAAATAATTTTCTAAACTTGTATAAAACTTTTACACAATATTTAGACAAAATAATTCTAACAACACTAGATGGTGAAACCATTTATGTGTCAAAAATAAAAAAAAGTTTTGATTGTATCAAATTCAACTTTTATACAACAATATAAAAACGAAAAATTTATGAAATAGATATAAAGCAACAACAAAAACTTTATTTAGAAAATATTTCATTAGATATAGAAGATAAACAAAACTCTTTTTTTAATAAAATCTAGGAAGATAAATCTTTAATAGGTATTAAAAAATTATTAAAAATAATAAGCTTAGAAAATCCTTTAAATCCAAAAGTAAATAAATCTAAAATAGTTGTTAACATAAAGTTAAGAGATCATAATAAAGTCATAAAAGTAAAACCTATGATTTATACTCCAAAAGACATGGTTAAGTTTGAAAAAACAAATTCAAGAACTTTTGGAATCAAAAATCATAATACTAAATAATTCACTTCACTCTAGCTCAGTATTCTTAGTCAAAAAAGAAACTGAAAAAGAAAGAGGGAAAAAGAGAATGATAATAAATTTCAAAAAATTAAATAAAGAAATCATTAATGATAGATACTTTATTCTAAAAAAAGAAAAAATATTATCAATAATAAAAAGGAAGAAATAATTATCTAGTTTTGATTACAGAAGTGAATTTTGATAAATAAGTTTGGATGAGGAATCTCAAAAACTAATGGTATTTAGTTTCCCACAATGACAATTCCAATGGACTGTTGTACGATTTGGATTCAAATAAACTCTAGGTACCTTCCAAAGGTTTATAGACAACATATTTAAGAAATTACAAAATATTTGTTATGTTTACATAGATGATATTTTTGTTTTCAATAATGAATGAAATAAACATTATTTTGATATTATTAATATTCTACAAGAATGCAAGAAAAAATGCATTATACATTTTGAGAAGAAGTAGTAATTACTTAGTAAAAGATTAAGTATTAAGGGTTAAAAATAAAAGATGAAAAACATAATCTATGGCTCTATATATTAAATAGCATTAAATGATTTTCTAGTAAATTAAAAGACAAAAATCAATTACAAAGATTCTTAGAATGTTTAACGTATGCTAAGCATACATCGAGAAACTTAAAAAAATGTAAAAATCTTTCCAAATGAAATTGAAAAAAAATATCATGTTTAGAAATTGACATAATAAGATACTCTGTACATAGATAAAATAAAAGCACAAGTAAAAAACTTACCAACTATATAACATCCAGATCCAGATGATAAAATAATAATTGAAATAGATGTTTCACATGAATATTGAGGAGTACTTTTAAAAGCAAAAGTAGATGACAAAGATGAATATCTTTGTAGATATACATAAGGATTTTTCTATAGTCCATAATTAAATCATCATAGTAATAAAAAGGAATACTTAGCTATCAAAAAAGCTACTAAGGAATTTATAATATATGCAATAAGTTCTATATTCATTATCAAAACTAATAACAAGAATTTTGGTTATCTTTTAAGAACTAATATTGTAGATGATTATAAACAAAGAAGATTATTCAATTAGCAATAGTGGTTTAACTACTACAATTTTGATGTCGAACAACTTCTATGAAATTAGAATATTTTAGCAGATGCCCTTACAAGAGAATTAGCACTTATAACTATTTTTGTTCTTGTAAGTATGACATTTTGATATCAGGATCAAGATAAAGGAAAATGAGGGAAGAATCATTCAGGAACAACTTGAGGCTTTACAGTTGAAGAAGTTTCTCTTGAATACAATAATTAAACATGAAGAATTTAACAATTCAAAACCAAAATTAAAGTCCAAAAACTCTAAAGAGAAATCCACCTCAGAGATTCATTCTAAAAAAGGTAAAACTTTTAAAGAAATAATTCAAAATGAGAGTGAATAACCTAAATGTTCAAAAGAGAGTTACACATCTGAAAAAAAAGAAAGAAAGCTAAATTAGGCTGAAAAAAAGAACAAAAAAAGACTCATGTGGTCTATAATGGTCCAAAACGAATAATTTAAGACATCTGGCCTGAAAGAAGAAAAATTATTATCATATTTAATGAAATAACTCATAAAGCTTCCACTAATAGAAGAGAAGCTGAATACAATTATGCCAACTATATATTATCAAAACTAATAGCTTCAGAAGGTATAGTTAAATTTTTTTTGCAGCATTACAACAATAATCATATTCACCTAATAGGTTAAAGACCCTAGAAAAGATAGTACTACCACCAATACTGTTTAGAAAAATGCCACTCATAGAAACAGTAAAGATAGTACGAATACTAATACTATATAGGAAAATATCCCTTAGGAATACATCAGTTATTAAATATGAAAAATACTAATACATGAATATAAGTAAAACACAATGATTGTGATATGAACCAAGGGGATAGGATCTAGCTAATTTCAGATTATATAGCAAAGGGTATCTCCACAAATCAATGGATATTACTCACCATTTTTTCTGAGGAGAAAAGATGCCACAAGGAGCTGCTATTTCCTTTATAAGTCTAGCACAAATGACACCCTAACAAGTATGGATATTACTCACCACAAATGCTTAGATGCTAAACAATGCCACAAAGGTTGCCAAACCCTTGATAAGTTGCTTGAAGAGGAACAAAGAGCAAGAATGAGCTCTCAAATGATCTGAATATTCAAACTTCATTCAAAGTCGTTTCTGACGGTTGAAGTACTCTTAATAGGATCTGAAACCAACCACTAAGCTCTACTAAATCATAGCCTTGATCTCATCCAAGGGTTCAAAATAAACACAGCCAAAAAGCGAGAAAAGCTAGCGAAAATATTGACGAAACATGGAAAAAAATGGAGTCGGTGACCATAAAGGAATCTATAAAATATTACATCTTAACCCTTGATTTCATCCAAGGGTTGCAAAGCACGCCGAAAAAGAGTCCAAATGGCACATGGAAATTGGAGCAAAATATGGAGCGGTGAGAACAAAAAAAAACCACATAAAATATTACATCTTAACAACTTTGTTTCCATCTAAAATTTGAAAATGAAGGCGCGAAAAAGTCCAAATGGCACAATGTGCCTAGTTTTATTTTGCCAATTTTTCCCTAATTTCCATCCTAGGATTGTCCCGATCCTTGCTCCCAATTTAGGTCCCCTTGATTCTTCACGACCTCTTGAATGAGCCCATTTAAAGCCTTTTCGAGTTATGCCTTCCTAGACCTTGTGATTGGTCCACTTGGAATTTGTAGAGCTCGATTATTCACATCATTCCCCCTTTCTTCAAGAGGATTCGTCCTCGAATCATCACTGCGTAATCAAAGGAGAAAAGATTAGAGACATTAAAAGAGGTACTAACATTATACTCGTAGGGAAGATCAATTTTGTAGGCATTGTCATTGATTCGCTCAATCACTTGGAAAGGTCCATCTCCCGAGGTTGCAACTTGGATCGTCTTTTTTCGAAGCATTTCCTTCCTCATGCACCCAAACCCTTGATCACCGAGACTCAAAAATGACTCTTCGCCTCCCTTTGTTGGCTTTGTAAGCATAATCCTTATTTCTCTTCTCGATTTGCTCGTGAATGCGTTCATGGAGCTTCTTCGCACGTTCGGCCTTCCTAGCACCATCTAGGTTAGTTTTCTCTGAAATAGGAATAGGTAATAAGTCCAAAGGAGTTAGTGGCATCTCTGAGGGTGACAAGTAGTCAAAAATAAGAGTTTAGTTCCCATTTTAGCCCAAAGAGTTTTCCAAAAATAACTAAGGAATTTAACATCTCTATCAGACACAATGCTCCTAGGAACTCCATGAAGCCTAACAACCTCATAAAGAACAACTCTGCTACATTAGTGGCATCATCGGTTTATGACATGCTATAAAGTGTGCCATTTTAGAAAACCTATCTCTGACCACAAAAATGGAGTCTACTGCCTTCTTAGACCTAGGTAACCACAAACAAAATCCATGGAAATATCTACCCAAGGTGTGCTTGGTACGGGCAAGGAGTATACGGTCCTTGTGGTAGGACTTTGGATTTGGCTTGCTAAGTGATGCATCTAGAACATATTCTCTACATACTTATTGTTGGCCAATAAAAATGCTCACATAAAACATCTAAAGTCTTCTTAATTCCAAAATGCCCGTTAATCCCCACGTGGGCCTCGTAATTAACAACTGCACATGGAACATTTGGGTATACACAATTGATTTTCTTTAAATAAATACCCATCTAATTTATAAAACTTTTCAAAAAGAAGTTTTTCACGTACATGCATGGTAAATAGCGGAGAAGTCATCATCATTAGCATACATTTCCTTAACATATTCAAATCCTAGCGGTCTAGCATTTAAAGTTGAGAGTAAGGCATACCTCCGTGATAAAGCATCGGCTCAACATTCTCCTTACTCTCTTATATTGAACAATATAAGGAAAAGTCTCGATGAATTCCATCCATCTAGCATGCTTCCTATTCAATTTACCTTAGCGGCTTGAGATGTTTTAGAGATTCGTGATCGGTGTGGATGACAAATTCTCTTGGCCAAAGGTAATGTTGCCATGTCTCGAGGGTCCTAACCAAGGCATATAGCTCCTTGTCGTACGTTGGATAATTGGGCTGCTCGTGAAGTTTCTGTGAAATAGCGATAGGTCGCCGTTCTGCATCAAAAGCGACTCACATACCTATTCTGATGCATCACGCTCGACTTCAAAGGTTTTAGAAAAATTAGGTAAAGATAAAGCAGGTGCGAACACAAACTATCCTTCAATGCTTTAAAGGCTCTCTACGATTCTCGCCCCGTTTGAAACCAACGAGACTTTTTAATGACCTCGGTTAGAGCGCATGACTAGTGTACTAAAATCTTTGACAAACCTTCGATAAAAACTAAGCTAAGCCATGAAAACTTCTAACCTCGGTTATAGATTTAGGTGTGGGCCATTCTCGAATAGCCTTAACCTTTTCCTCGTCTATCTGCCACCCTTAGAACTAACGACAAAACCAAGAAAAACTAACTTGTCCATGCAAAAAACACACTTTTTCAAGTTCGCATTACAATTGTTCTTTTCTCGAAAATTTCAAGCACATACCTAAGATGTAGACATGTTCTTGAAGATTTTTACTTGTAAATGAGAATATCATCAAAATAGACAACAACAAATTTTCCAATAAATGCCGCGAGAACATGATTCATAAGCCTCGCTAAAAGTGCTAGGTGCATTTGTTAGACCAAAGGGCGCTGACTAACCCCATACAATCCATGTTTAGTTTTTAAAAGCGAGTTTTCCATTCATCACCCTCTCGTCCTAATTTGATGGTATCCACTTTACTCAAATCAATTTTGAAAAAATGCAAGAACCATACAACTCATCTAACATGTCATCTAGTCTAGGGATAGGATGTCGATATTTTACGGTAATGTTGTTGATGGCTCGGCAATCAACACACGTCACCTGTGATCCATCCTTCTTGGGAATGAGTAGCACGGGAGCAAACACGTGGACTCGAGCTCTCCCAACTTGACCTTTGATCAGTACTCTTCAACTGTCTTTGAATCTCCTGTAGTTTCTTCGGGGTTGGTCCTATGGCGGAGTCGGTTTGGAAAGAAAGCCCCGGGTATAAAGTCAATTTGATGCTCGATCCCACAATGGTGGTGGCACCCGTCTGGAATCTCTTCGGGGGAACACGTCTTCAAATTCTGCCAAAAGAGAAATGGTGGTACTAGGCAAAGAGTGGTTAAGATCGTTAATAGAAAAATTCGCTTCCTTGTACAAAAGTACAAGTATGGGCTATTTTGAAT